>CM072168.1:17806801-17825245 GCA_036850595.1 Rhyacichthys aspro
CATAGATTTAAACATTAACTCTCCTGTGGCTCTGTGCTGCACTGTTCTGCCTTGGCTCTGGGTTAACTTTTAAGACAGTTTTAAACATCTACCACACTTCACGAGTTGTAAAAGCGAGCAAATGTACTTTTTTTATATTCTATCTAACTAAATCTATTCATAACATGTTTATATCGCTATAAAGGTCATATAATAAACCCGATTGCTTAATCTATATTTAGTCTGCAGTCATTTTCCATTTTTTAAACCACAAATCCAGTAAGAAAATCCCAGTGTAACATTATTGTGTCCCTCAGCTACTGTGTCTGGACTTTTGCTTGTTCAAAATTCATCTAAGCTCTTCAAACATTTGTGACGGTGGGAAAGTTTCTTGTTTGATAGAAAGTTTCACTCCAGGATAATCTTAAGGTCTGCTCTGACAATGTGCTGTTACTCAAAGTCGGATTCTGACAAACCAGTGAAAAGGAGACAAAACAAAACTAAGACCAAATATTTTTGCTTCATAATGTTGTCTACCCTTGGAGCGTTAATAATAATAATAATCCTGATCTGATGTAAGCAAAGTCCTGTCCCACGAACATGTGCATGTCTATATTATAATGGATACACAAAACCTAAGACTCATGGCCTGTAAAGATTAAAAATAAAGTCGAAGTGGGTCACCAGTTTGTTCTATCAACGCTGTCACTTGAACGTGAGTATTTTCATATGAATAAATGAGGACAGGTCGGAGATGTCTCAACATTAAGACTAACACAAGACAACAGAAACCAAAGGAATTCACTCTACAGCCTAAAAAACAGCATTATAGACAGAAGGGAAGTATTCTCTACTGTTTATTCTGGATCAAATCAAACCAAGTGCTTCATTAATGACATGGTTATCTCTGGTCAATGGGCTCTGTTTCTATTCGCTGCTGTTTTCAAGGAGGTTTAACTTGATCAAAACTTAGCATCCCAACTAAAAAAGTCTATTAAACTACGTGCATAGTATGACTGCTATGACTACAATAATCCATCTGAACATAATGATCTATATTTAAAGTAGATATCAACAGTTTCCGACAGGCCACACATTCAGAAGGATTACTCTGCAGCTACTCGCCAACGATTATCAAGGCTGCTGCCGAGTTAAATATAACAACATTCACGGTCCGAGTGTGTGCGAACAGACACACACAAGGCTAAGAATAAATGATAACGCGCAAAGCACAACCAGACGCTTCAGATGGTGAGATCTCGCCTCGGGCCAAACTACAGCTCTGTGGTCGTTACTGTAGTCGATATCTGACACCGAACTGACGAGAGGAGCTGAGACGCAGGGCTTCAGGGTAAACTACAACTGACTGTAGGAATGGGTTAAGGAAAAGTGATATGTTTTTCATAAAATAATAGTTCAATGGCTTTATATTTACTCTTATAAAGTGTTCAGTCAGTAACATTCAGCTTCTCTAGTCTCTCTGCTTCAATCAGACTATTTTCTAGTATTTAAAAGCATTTATAGCAACATCAGCTTTTGGTTTTGGTTAGAGTTTGTGTCTCCCTTCATTAGAACATTACATTCTCTTTCCACATTGGATTAAACATAAACATTGTGTCAATAAAAAATGCAAACCTAAAACGTAGGAAATTGGGGCAGCTTCCTGAATTTCAGAAAGCTACGAAATAAACGTGAAACACAAGCCCCTTCAGGAGTTACCTTTACCAAACTGTGCATACAACTCATTAGAAACATGGCTTTTGACGCTACAGTATACTATATGGATGGTTAATAGAAAAGTACTTTGCAAGGCTTGGTCAAGAAACAGGTACAACAGTGGAATCATGACAGCCACAGTTTTTATAAAGATAAAAAGTCTGAAAAAAGCGATGCTAACTCACAAAATTGACATAATGATTGAGTGGCCTGCTTCCTTCTTATGTTAGATCCAATTTATTTAGTTTTTGCAGTTTTATGCTACCTCAAACTATCAATCATATTCAGAGGTTACTGTTAAAAAATACATCTTAAATACTGAGAGCATGTGACAGAGCAGAGACTCTCACCTGCACAACTTCATTCCTCGACCTGATACACACACCTTTATTTTTGTTGGATTGATGAAAGAAAGGAGCAGCTACAATAATTAGACTAAAAATACATAAACTCACTGCCTATGTCTGAACACAGAAGCTTCTTATTATCTAAGTTTCCACCAAAAACAGTGTAAAACAGGTTGGATACTTTAGTGATAGATGTAAAATAATCATGAGCTGGCTAACATTAACTTACTACACACTCAAAGTCAACAGTGAATCATTACCAAACCCTCTGCTACTGAGCTGACATAAACCCAGAGAAATTTTAATGACTTTTGGTGAAGTCTGCAGTGCTTTAACTATTGGCCAAATGCTTAATCAGTTGGGCGTGTCAGCACACACTTTGGTTCAGATGACCTTCTTGTTCCTGTTGGACTGAGGTACAGTCTGTGCCTCATCAGTGCAGACTGTTTATTTAAAACAAACAGGGCTTTTTCACCGCAGACATGTCGGACTAAAGAACCCAAGTACCATTTGCCAAAGCTTTATTTACACAGTGTGAAAAAATGCAGTGTCCTTAAACTGAAGCAGTGCACTTTCTCAGGGGATCATGATCCAACACTGACACTGTACATTTGGAAAGAAAGCAACAGGTGATTGACAGCTGTAATGATCAACCAAAACAAAAACAACAGTAACTCTGCATCTGTCTAGAGTAAAGTACCACACAGTAATCACGACTGTTAAATACTGCAATAACATGATTGCAATTGTATCAAAAATATATTACTACAGAGCTCCAGACTAACTTCCACTGTTTTCACTGAAGCCAATAAATTTAGGTACAATCTAAGCCTCTGATTGACCATTTATTTACTTATTTTAATTGCAAAATTAAATGTCTGGTGCATGCAATAATAATCAGGGACGTGACAATATGATAAAATAACAACTCCATGATATATGATGTTTGAGATACTGGAAAAATTTAACCTACAGAACCTGACCCGACTTATCAGATGATCTTTGGCACAAAACCATCTGGAGGGGCTCCCATGGAAAGTCTTTGAAAAGAGCAGGTGCTTTGGATGAAAACCTGCAGGTGACTGGACGAACCACCACAGTTTCATCCACAGAGCAACACAATATTGTTTACATTTGTAACTGTAAAATGCATCGTTGCCAAATCTAAAACACAAAGAACATGCCGTGGGGCCGTGAGCAAACACATCTTCTGGAGCAATACAAGAGGGATGTTATAGAGAGTTTGTGAACTGATAAATCTCTCAAGAATCCAGCTGCTACTCAAAGTAAAAAATCCCCTGCTGTGGGAATAAAACTACCACTTGGGATTGATGTTGCTGGGACAGAAAGATATGACTTGGCTGAGGCTGACAGCTGTGGTTATTGCACTGAGCTTCCTCAGTCTGAGAGAATAAAAGATAGATTTTGCGGTTCAGCTGAAATAAAAAACTTTTTTTTATGATTTTGTGGCTGCCTGGAAGGACATTTTACTTAAAATATAAAAGGCTTCTATGTCTAACCCACCTTTAGAGTACTGTAACATACCATGACCAGGATTAATGAGAACTTGTAGCGATGGCCTACACTTGATAAGCCGACAACATGCAATACAGATTTAGAGTTCAAAGTGCAAAGAAAATACTGATGGGGTCATTTCTCATCAACAAGAGGTTCATGAGGCTCAAGGCTGAGAACCTGAAGAGAGGAATATCAATCACAACCATCGAGATCTTTTTAACCACTCTCCAAAGACTTTATGTTTCACACACCTCCCATTTCTGCCTTTCTAGTTGGTTCAGTCCACATTAATTACAGAGTATACACATTGCCAAAACATAATTGTATTTGAAGAAAACAAAAATGGATGACGTCTGTGACAAGTTGTAGCTCATCTGTAACATTTATTTGTCACCACTGAGTTCACTGTGTGGCCTTTTTACTTTTGAAGTCCTATATGGACCAATGGACTGCATGTAATGTCACTGAGGGATTCAAACACACATTACCAAATACCATCTTTCATTCCAACTGTTTGTGAAAAGGCTCAACTGTTTCTTTGGAAATTGCTTCTATAAATATTTGACAGAGGAATGGTCTTAAATCCATGCCCAGCTCATGCACATCACAGACAAATGTTTACCCCTGGATCAAATAGTTTGACAGAAGTAGGCAGCCAACTCCTAAAAGTACAGCTTCACCAACGCTGCTATCTCACATTCTTTGCTGCTGTGTGGTCCTCCACCTTTTGGTCCTCACTTAGGCCTAGAGCTGGTCCACTTTCCAACAGATGAGACATGGACAGACTTTTTACAGTAGTTTAAATACGAAGCTCTAGCAACATGGTTAATTTTACTGTTGTATCGAGAGGTTAAATGATTGAAATGAACAGTGGCATTGAAAACAACGACAACAAACCATCAGATTTTGCGTTAATTTATTTGCAAACACTGTTTCCAAAATAAATAAGACACTATAGAGGTGAAAAAAGGGCAATTGTTGTGTTTTACAATCAATTTTCTGCTCATAGACTCAAGTATGTTAGCCGCTGGGCTGTTTATCTTTAGTACATGGCGCAAGCTGCATTTGTATATGTCTGTGTCTTTAATGTCAGGCTTCAGTTTCGCTTAATGCAGGCTTTGAGGCTTTAGTAATATGTACGCTAAATGAAAAAGCAAAGCCCCAAAACAATATGGGTATTACTTATTGTGTAATTTGACATTCTGTACAAATCCTGCATAACATAGTCCTGGTATCCAGCAGTTTGTAGCTTGTAGCCTTTAGCTGCTGCGGACGAAATGCTCATATTAATGGAGCAGCTGAATACGGAGCCACTAACTAATGTTCTCTATCCACTCACTGACAGCTCACATATGTAGAGAATTGGTTGCCATTTGCTAGAATCCTTATGTTTATGCAGAATTAGCTTTATGTGATGGCTAATGCACTTTACGTGGTGTTCTTTGCCAAAATGTGCACGTGACACATGTTGTTTATATAAAAAAGCAAAAAGCACACAATGTAATGGAACAGAAAACATCTAAAAATGATAAAATACTGCAAAAAAATAAAGCAAAATGCCACAAAAATGCTCTGATAAGTGTGGCAGTAAAGAGAATGAAGTCTCCACCAAGAAATCAATATTATTTTTAAACATGGTCCACCTCGACGTGTCACACACAATATTTCCACATTCTCTTGTCTGAAGGTCTGTTTCGGAGTCACATCCGTCCTCTGTCCCCCTCCCTCCCCTTCCACCGTCCCAATCTCAAACTGGGGTGAGGCAACAGCTGATCTTCCAGGCCGTCTATTTTTAAAACTCTTTTGCCGAACGGGCCAACTCATCAGGGCAGACATACCGTCCTGTCACAGCAGTGCCAGCGAGGGACTTGACCCCTCTGTTACTTAAAGCTACAGACTTTCTCTTTATGGGACAAAACAGGCCACAGTTAGAGTCATTTGTTTATTTAAGACAATATCCTGTTGTGATATTGTATCTGCTGTCTATATAAAGATAATCTCTCTTACTAAGTCCTCATCTTGTCGATCCTTAGCTGACACTGGCCACTTGACTCTGCAAATAACCAGAAACCATTACCAGCTTCGGGAATGTGCTACCTCAGACCTCAGAGTAAATAAGTCAGCAACATAGTTAAGACAAAACAACACTGCACACGTCCAAGGCTTGCACTTATTTTGAGAGATTATTATCGAGTACATCTATAGACAGTCATAAATAACACTGTATCCATGGACAAGCTTCAGATGAGGAGTGAAACCTTCGTGAAACTATTGGCCTGAAGACAATAACAGCAGCATTTTCTAATTAATTTATGCCAATTATATTCCCGTATTTTGTATCATTTTGCATTGTCTAGGTTTCAAAATGCTGAAGTTTACCGACAATCTTGATAGAACAGATTTTCAATGAAAGTATATATTTTTTCCAGGACATTTGGCAATTTTAATCAATTTCCTGATCATTTCTATGACACAGAAACTACAAATTTTTACGCAGATTTTCCAGGTTTGCCACATTCAAAATAAACCATGAAAAACTAAGAAGCTAATGAACCCAAAAATATTATCAGAAACATAACTTGAAATTGCAAAGTCAGCTGTTTGCAAGAACAACAAAAAACAATCCAGGAAAATTTAGTATTTTTTCTATTTCCATACCTTTTATTGACTTTAATTTTGATGATGTGTTTCATTATTACTGCATACTTCCTCCAGTACTCACTGAAGTGTGAGTTTCTCTGTCATACTTCCTCTGTATAGCATTATTCAGTCGTACTTTATTGTAAATGACGATGACAAAAGTAAAGTAAAAAGCAAATAACGTTGGGCTGAAGTGCACAAAGACACTAGTCGCTTCAAAACAAGACATTTGTTAAAACGAAATTTTAACACAGCTTTGAAATCTGTGACTGGCTCATACATATAATCACTCATGTCTGTACTTGGTATCAGTGAGTACTCTTATAGGCTATAAGTACACGCAGCCAATCACAGTTTTGGGGCATCCCTAGTCTTCGGTCAGAGTTTTATATGACTGTAAAGTATGCGACGGTTACTATATGATATGTAAATTCACATCCGGATTGAGATAGCAGTGAACCAACTTCCTGTCTGGAGCAATCGTCTCATTTCCTAACTGTGAAAGTGACATATCAAAAAGCACACGCAAAGAAATGAACACTGAAACTGGTCTAGTCATCTTTAGTCACCATTTTTTAAATACATCAAAGATCAGTCATACTTTTTGCTTATATGCCATGTTCTAATAACAGTATAAGGATAATGGCTACTCTTTTACACCTTCACTTTATACCTCAGAGCATCTCTTCACTTCAAACCGATCCCCTTAATCCTCCAGGACACACTAAACATTATTCCTCGCCTCAAAACATCAATTTATCCATCCCCGTCATAATAAAGAGATTATGAGACACCCTAAAACAAACCTGTCCTGACACGACTGCAGTCTTACAGTATCAAGAGATGGTCCAACAATGCCTGCAGGTTTGCACACGACAGAGTTATTAGAAAGTAAAATAAACCATTTACTCAAGGTTCTATGTGAGATCAGATACTGTTAAAGAGTCTGGAGCTTACTGTTAACTGGTTTTACTTTTGATCATTGATAAATCTGAGATAAATGCAGTGAGTTAGCTATAACACGAAGAAGAGTCAAATTACATGTTTGAATTGTATTATTTTGAATTCATTTTGCCTGACAGGGTTAGTTCGTAGCAAAATAACCTATATCCCATACAAGCACAGCTACAGCTACATGTACTTTTGTGTGTATCTAGTATTACTTATTATTACACTATTGGTAATTCATAAAACTATGAAAAATGATGTGTCTGTACATGTTTGGCTTTAACGGGAAACAAAAGTAAGTGTATTTTTGATATTGTCCCACAAAAGTTAGACTTTGAACTGTCTCTTTAAAGTTTGCATGCCAAAGTAATGCTGTAGAAAAACAGACTTTTACCACAACTATTGGGCCTATATGGCATTAACCACTGGTTATTGAATCATGTTGTGCTCACTGTTAACTAGAACTTATTAATACAGAATAGGTAAGAAGTAAAAACCAGTAAAATTGTAAATATCTCATTTGGTTTTGACAGAGAAACTAAAGCAAGTGTATTTTTCAAAAGTGCTCTACAAAAATTAGACAGACTTGTGTATGTTTGAGGGTAGGACACAAAGAAAAAATCAAATATATCTATTAATTATACTCGTTGACCTTTTCTCAAGGTAAAACTACAGATCCCACTGTTAACTACAGTATTTGTTGTTGAACAGAATTGGTATGTCTGTCTTTATTGGTATTATCAGGAAAAAATAAAGCATATGTAGTTTGTATAGGTTTCAGAAAGACTTTTGTTGAATCTACTGCTGTGAACTGGAACCACTCAAACCAATTGAGCAATAAAACAAAAAAAATGAGCAGCGTCTTATTTGGTATTTACAGGAAAACTGAGCTTGTTTATTTCTCATAGAGCTTCACAAAAGTTAGAAACATTCAGTCCCTGGTCCCTCACAGCTGTCTGAATGGTTTGGGTGACTCTGACAGGAAGAAGCCTCCACAGACATCTATCAGTTGTCATTTTTCGTCAAACTTAAGTAAATGTTTAATGTGTCGACTCACCTCTCTTGCGATGAGATTTAGAGCATCGTCCTCGGCTGTGGTCCTGTCCTTATTCGTGGACCTTTTCCGTCCTGTTCCCTGGGTCCCCATGCTTTAGGATAAAAACGCGCTCGACGTAGAAAATCACGCTTATGTTCAAATACTTCGCCCAATAAACCAAACGGAGCGGTGTGCGGCTGTAGTTACGCGCTCTCTTGTGCCATTAAAGGGTCCATTTAGAGTCGAGGGCACGTATCAAACCGAGGCTGGTCGTGTTCACTGCATGGGTCATTGTCACACATCCGTTTCTCTGCTTCTTCCTGTGTTTCTTCAGCAGCGCCGCGCTCGGAGCCCGTTTCAAACTCCACAGACACGTGTGTGACTGGTGCGTTTCCGCGCAGAAAAACTCACTCCAGTGTCAGTCTCTCTCTCAAACCGCGCTGTTAACACTTCCCAGGCGTAAAAAGAGGTTATTTAGCGAAGAAACGTGCAAAAAACAAAGTCCAATAAAGCCAGATTCTAACACTGTTTTCTTGTTGAGCAGCTGCGCTTCGCCACCTGACGGACTGCGGACGGGACTCAAACCTGTCACTGACGAACATCAAAGTCTACGGTCACCAGGCTGCGTTCACGAAACATCGGAAGAACGAGTGTCCTCAACTTCACTTAAACACGTGGCTATAAAAGATTGGAAAGATAATATCTCTTTATTGTCATAGTATAAAAATATACAACAAAATTCAGATGCACTTAGGATGCTTATTCAGATGTAAAATAATATAAATAAAATAAAAAGAAATGGATGTTCTGATTGAGGTGTTTGTCCCATTAGAAATCTGCAAAGTGAGGAGGCCCATTTAAAACTATTGCAACGTTGTACTAAAAGTTTATAGAGCAGTGGTTCTCAAACTGTGGTAGGGGTCGCACATGTGGTACTCTGGCTCTCTGTGGTGGTGCATCTCTGCAAAATACAGGACTATTGATTTCAGCTGCAACTTCTATTATACACTTTTCTATACCATTAAATGTTTGGACTCTTAAAAAACTGTGGGATTTAAAATGTGATTTCAAAGAAGCAGCACAGTAAACTAAATTAATTTCATAACATTCATGTAGATAGATATATGTGTTCATATAAAACTTAAAATGGCATAGATCCGTCTCGGCACAAAGTTGGTACTTGGAAAGACACATTTTCGTCCCATTTTCTTGGTGGTAGGCTACTTGATGTTGAGAACCCCTGTTATAGAGCATCTGGAAGTGGTCAGGTTTGTGCAGTGTACCTGAACGCAGCATAAACCCCTTGGTCTGGGACGCCATACATGTTCAGGGGTACGGTTTCAGTCACAAACCACAGCTCCAGCCTGGGCCATGTTCTCTCTCACACCCCTTTGGCTATTTTTAATGATGACCAGCAACTTCTAAATCTGTCTTCATGTTCTTAAAGGGACAGTGCAGATAAATAAGATTATGATTACTTTTTTCAGTATAAATGTTTCTTTTAAACCTTTTAGTTCACAGCTTTGTATTGAGTTGAAAAGAAGATTGTTGGAGTTCCTTTCAATTAGTTTGACCACATTTGTGATAAAAACTGCACACGATTTTCACACAACATTTACATTTCACACCTTAAACTTTTCTACAAATGCATCTTGTAAAACATATAATCCTGATGCAGGGCTGTGGCTCATCAATACAATGCTACCCTCTTGTGTTCACTTTGTGCTTTACAGAAACATGGCTCATGACCTCGTCTCTAGTCTGACGCATCTGTCTGAATCTAAATTTAATTTGAGCAGTAATCCATAATAAATGCTAATTAATTATGTTACCAACAAACAGTCTGTGAACAGTAGTAGTCCTATTTATTTATTTTCACCCTTTAACGTTGAAAGCGCATGGACACAACAAACCAATTAACATTTCCCCTGTGGCTGTGGATTTTTAAATTCCACTTTCTCTTGGAGCTAATCCAGTGAGACAAGCCACTGGAATAACCTTGTTTAACAGGTCCACTCAGTACACAGAAGATGTCTGATGACTTCCTCTTATAAACCGCCTGGGTGTTCACTTAAGGGTGTAAACAAGGAAGTGAGCGTTTATTGGTAGGCTCGAACAAGTTACTGTTTTACTTTTATTTCCTTTAAACGAGATGATGTCTGAACAGAGCAACAAACTGTGTCAGCTGAGGTCACTGGAGTAACTTTTTCAACTTGACACAAAGAGAGGTTTTCTTCGCTCTTATCTTTTTTTTTTTTGAGTTTGGATGTAAAAGCATATTTGGGATTGGCTAAAATGTACCAAGATGGACAGAGACACTATGACGAGAAGAGTGCAGACACTAAGGGTTAAAATGGTGCTTTTGGGAAGTTCTGGAGTGGGGAAGTCGTCTCTGGCTCTACGGTTTGTGAAGGGTGACTTTAAGGACTCTTCGCCCACTGTCGGCTGTGAGTCTCCTGCAAAAGTAACATAAATATTTTATTTTTCAGTTAAAAGAAGAGGTATCAGCTACATTTAATACAAGATAAGAGTAATCTAAGTAGAGAATATGCACAAGGACATCTTACAGTGGCTGTAAATGGCATGAATGTCACAAAATTAGGACAAGGAAGAGAGTAAAAGCTCTTGTGACTGCTGACGAATGACTTCAACATTTCAACTGTGGCTGTACAATATATTGAAGGTTTATTGTTATGATATTATCTATATGACAGATTTACACATGTTGCAAATCGTCACAGCTTTGATTCAAACTGTGGAGTGAGATGAGACTAGATGAAAAAGATAGTGGCCCTGAATCTGCTATGTCTATGTCAAATTAAACTTTTAAATAGATTTTAGACTTAGACTTTAGACTTTATTGTCTCCTTGGGGAAATTCTTCTTCACAGCATCAGCTTCATCCATAGACAATGACACAATATCATTTGACACCAAACAGAACAAGATCAAACACATAAGGACATAATCACATTTAACAAACAAAGCTTTACAGAAATACAAAATACACTCCGGTCTCAGTCTCTGTTGTGTTCATAAGTTGTGACAGAGGTGTTGTCATTGTGCTGTGTGACCCTCAGGTGCGTATTTAAACCATGTGGTGCAGCTGAATGAGGCCACTCTGCGTTTTGAGATCTGGGACACAGCGGGGCAGGAGAAGTACCACAGCATCACCCCACTCTACTACAGAGGGGCCCACGCTGCTCTTTTAGTGTATGACATCAGCCAAAGGGTAAAGCCTCACAAACCTGGTGTCATCAGCTTCGCCAAATAGATCTTTAATTTGTTTCATTTATATTTTGTTCCAACAGGAAACATTTGTGCGAGCTCAGATGTGGCTGAAAGAGCTGGAGAAACAGTACATCCCCGGGTCGACGGTCATTTGGCTCGTGGGCAACAAAGGAGACCTGGTTCAGGACCGACAAGTCTCTGCACAGGTTCAGATTGAGATGTTGTTTACTTAGAGTGATTATATTAGATTCTGCAAGAAGGTTGTGGGTTTAATTTGTCCCGATGCCCATATTTTAGAGCCTTGTTGATTATTCAGTGGCTCTGCTTTAGTTTCTGTTTCCTTATGAAACTAAAGCAGAGCATCATTTTCAGTTTGCTTTAGTCAACTGGTAAAAATACAATAAAAAATGGCATTGGAAACAAAGTCATGCTCCTTTTACATTTATATTTTGTGTTAGGAGTCAAAATTGTAATATGGTTCTGTGTGTTTCTGTAACTCTTGTCTTTGAGAGTTTAAGTGAATCTTTCTTCACAAGAGCACTGATGATACGTATGTAAACACAGGAAGGACGGAGTCTCGCCGAAGACAGAGGTTTGGGCTTTACTGAAACGTCAGCTCTGTCTGGAGAACAGGTCAATCAGCTGCTGATGGCTGTAGGTAAATCTAACATACACATGTCAAACTCAAGGCCCAGGGGCCAAATAAGGCCCTTTGCAATGTTTTGTATGGCCCTTCAATGCATTTGGTAGATAACATCTTTACAACTTTACAAAAGGCACTGAACTATTCTAAACATATGTAAAAGGGAGCAATAGGTTTTAGTTGGATTTGAACAGGTCTTAGCTGAATTTGAACAGGTTTTACATGGACTTAAACAGGTTGTAGTTAGATTTCAACAGGTTTTATGTGGACTTTAACAGGTTTAGTTGGATTAGAACAGGTCTTAGCTGAATTTGATCAGGTTTTATTTTTATTTGAACATGTTTCAGTTGGATTCAAACAGGTTTTATTTGGATTTGAACAGGTTTAGTTGGATTTGAACAGGTTTTTGTTGGATTTGAACAGGTTTTACTTGAATTTGAAAAGGTTTGATTTGGATTTGAACAGGTTTTAGTTGGATTTCAACATGTTCTAGTTGGATTTTAACATGTTTCAGTTGGATTTGAACAGGTTTTTGTTGGATTTTAACATGTTTTAGTGTTTTTTAGTGTTTAGTGTTAGTGTTAGTGTTTGAGTCAGTTTTTGTTGTATTTGACATTTATAGTCATTTTTGTCACATATCTACGAATTGAACCGGGTCTGCCTGAAAGACCAAACCCAGGGAACAGTCAGACTCACTCTTACACCACTAGAGAGCAGCCAATACCAAAAGACAAACAAATGTATGTGTGTAGGACTAAGTGTGTTTCTCTTCAGCCGACAGAGTGTATGAGCTGATCGGGGAGCAGCCTGCATCACTGACCGAGTGGCAGGACATCCCATCAGTGGAACTACATAATAGAAGGATATTGAAGTATTTCCCATCCTGCTGCAACTCAGGCCCCTGACATCTGTGACTGTTACCACTCCTCATTATTCCAAAAGGCACTTTAATCAAACATAAAACATCGTAATCCAATAAAACATTTTCATTGCAAATATTTTATCTGCCTTTGTTATTTCTCCCTCTGCGCTGAATTCAAATCCACATTTCACAATCATATAACGAAATGGGCCAAAAGACGTCAAGTGCGTTCCATATTGTTCCATTTATTAAAACACTAAACAGTTTACGACGAGCCTCCAGCAGACTTTATACCCCCTCAGCCTCGGTCGGTGCCAGTAGCTGAACTGATATTCATTTTCCCCACTCGCTGCCATCATTTCTGGCTGTTTTGCTAAGTGAGAGTTATCATATTCATAGTGAACAAAAGAGATCAGAGCTGCCAAAGAAATATTGCAAAGTCATTGCGGAGTTATGTAAAAGAATCGTACGGTGAGACAAATATAGCTCATACAAGCAGACTCAACTCTAAAAACAGAACATTTACAGGTGTGTAGTGATTGAAAAATGGCTGTGAACAATTTAAAACAGGTTTGTCAAACTTAATCTGCCTTTTTGGACATGTTTTCGGCCAAACATTGAATCAAATGCACACATCATCTTAACAATGAACAAAGCACACATGTAAATGATACTGAGTGAAGTCAGACAGAGGCAGACGACAGAAGGAAAGTCTTAAGTCTAATCTTGAATGTAAGACCGTGTCTGCCTCTTTAACGTGAGCTGGAGCTGATTTCATTAAACAGGAGCTTGGTAACTAAAGACTGTATCTCTTAATGTACTTTTGGAAACACCAGAAACTACTAGGAACACTGCATTTTGAGAAGAAAGCACTATAATACAATACACTACAATACAACACTATGAGCTCTCTGAAATGAAATGATGAACATGTAGATTATTGATGAACTCTGGAGTTATCATGGCACAAAATGAAATAGTTGTAGTTATATAGAAAATTAACACTTTGAAATGAAGACAGCTTGTAATATGTAAAAGGAATTTTTAATTTATGTGGAACAAATGGGTCTAAATGCAGGACAACCTCTTACATCTATAGCTTTTTACTATGGGCTGCTGTGAAAATGAGTCTCACACCAATTATTTAAAACATCTTACGGTTACCAGTTTTTTGCATGAATCTGTTGTCCTTAAAAGCACACACTTTCTGTTTAAGTTGAAGAGTATAGTAGTGTCCACACAGCACATGTTTTGGTGTCAATGTTGTGTTACTGACAAGTGGAAACGTGGCAAAGTGCAACAACTGGCAGCAGACATTTAACTACTGCTCGGAAAACATGCCTTTTTGGTTTCAATTTATATTTACTCACTTTCGTTTTCAATAAAGTGATACTTAACAGAACTCGAGGGAAATTCAGGTTTTCAGGGGCAACAACAACAACAACACGGCCAGTGAGTAAACCAGTGCCAGTGCATTGATTATGTTTTTAATTTTCTTCAGTGTATTGCCTCTAAAACACTATTTGCATTTTCCTTTATTGGGAAAAAATGGAGATTAAAGAACCCAGAAGGAGGAGCCATTAGTTCAATTACTTCCTGTTAAAGTTGAGAAAGGACAAACTGAGCACTGTCGGAGGAGAAGAACATTCAAATATCTTTTACAACACAATTTTGCATGAAAGATAAAGAGGCACTACGGAAATTTTATTCACAAATTTTAACTCTCTGCGTTAACGGTGGCGCCATATTCACGGACATCATCTTTACAGTAAAGACTATCCAAGTGGCACATTCACAAGCATCTACAGAATGGATATTATGTGTAATTTGGAGTTTAAATATGTAACTATTAACTAATTAGTCTGGTCTAAACTACAGACTACACTTTCAACATTGAATCCTGACTTTGTTATACTAAAAACTCCTCAGGTATAAAAGTCTTCGGGAAGGATTACATTAATGACAATATGCTTTGCTTTAAAATGACAGCCAAAGATCAAAAGATTTCTAATACTTTAGGAACATAATGACAACAGACCCAAACTAAACCAGCCCAGAATGCTGCACAATTACACACTAAGAGCACTTTTTCCAGTAAACAAAACAGCGAAGGTCTATCACGCTGCTGTCTCGACTCGACGCTGATTGAAACCAAGCTTCTGTGCTTCCCTGTGGGTGTCTGTGGTCTTTAATTGGTCTGGATCCCACACAGAATCAAAGGAATAAAAGCATTATTGGAATTACTCAGTTGTCATTATGATCGTATAAATCTCATGAACGAAAAGCAGACTGTCTTAGATTTAGCAGATGTTTTTCAAAACCCTTCGCGTGATCTTCGTCAAAAACATCTCAAAAACTGTTATCACTTTGGGTCTAAATATGTAGCTAATCAGAAATGAGCAAAATGAAACCAGACGTGGAATATAATTAGAATAAATATCACTAAGCATTGTGGACTGAGTAAGAAATCAGTATCAGTTTTTTTTATTTTTTTTATTATTTGAAGAAGAAAACACTGGAAAGGATTTAAATATAGCTTTGTTTGATGTATTCTTTCATTTAAATCAAAATTGTGATGAAAAGTAGCACAAAAACTTATTAAAGAGATATTCTGGGCTTGTTGTTGAGGGAGGAGCAGACATAGAATCAGAGCACATTGTAATCAAAAAATGTTTATATATTGTGGCATTATTAGTGCAATGTTTTCTGTTGCCGTTGATCAAGAACAATTATGTCAACAAATGTCTGCTGGACTCTGCTCAAAGTGGATGTTTATTACAGACAAAAAACATTGCTTTGAGGGACAAACTTTGAGGGTAATATAAATGAGCCCATTAATGACGGCACAAAATGGTATATACTATATAGTGACCTAACTAGGTTTTGGACACAGCCAAAGTCTTTACTGAACAAATGAATAACTGTTTGCTACATCTGTCGTTTTATCGTGAAACGAAAGCCAAAATAACAGCTGTCTCTGACTAAAATGCAAGCCTGGCCAACAAGTTAAATTCTTTTCCATTCATTACAAAAAATGAGTCTGGTCTTTGTGGATTTGAAGTGGATTTTGAGGAAGCAGAACAAACTAGAACAGCTTTAGGGGCAATTAAACACAATCAGAGAAACAAAGGATTGCATGAAAACTGTCCCATAACAATTGATTGTTCTGAGTGGATTTTTGTTAAACGGAAATAGCTGTGAACGAAAGGGATTCCAAACCTATAAGTCTGGCCAGGTTGGTAAAATAATGTACGATAAAAGGCAGATGTAGCGTAGTTCTAAACAGAATTTTTTCAGTGCAAACAAACAATAACTAACTATAAAGAGTCATCACAAACCAAACCAAAAAAAAATAAAAAAATCGCAGAATATCACTTTTGGACTGAAACCGTAATAACGTAAGTGCAAAAAGTCCATTCACATCATCCTCATTGTGAGATCCAAACACTGTCAGCTGTTGGTTTGTGCGCTCCAATAAAAGACAGATGTTGGTTCCTCCTCATGGCTTTTCGTCCAAACCGTCCCACCGGTCGGATGCCTCTGCCCGTGTACCAGGACGCCTTGATGTCTGGATCTGAACAGCAACAGAAAAAAGTGACGACATTAACCAAACCACAAGTCGAGTCAATATTGATACATCTTTATTTTGAGAAAAGCCCGTTGTAACAGAATTTGTTACATGCAAATAAGATAAATAAGTCCTGTTTTCTGACTCATAAGCGCACTCTCACTGGATTTAGCATCTTGCATTATTTATTTTAAGATCTGTTGTTTGTATACTTTGTGAGAACGGCAAAATACTAAACTCTGAAGAAAAAAGTAGATCTAATCTCTATCATACAGCATTGGTCTCATTGATTATACCATACATTTTCAAGATTATTATTTCTTATTAGTAATCCATGATACCAATCCATGTTTTTTTCAGCATAAATGTGAGTTGATAAGGGTGAGTTGTGAGTAAAAGGCCTCTTACATCTAATAATCATGGAGCTGCCTTGATGAGGTTCACAGAGAGTGTGACTCAACATCAGCAGAAGAGCACAGACAACAGCATTCATCCGCATTTCAATGTAACCTGCCCCAAAAAACACAAAAAGATCATTAGAGCTGAATAGAGAAACTGGGAAACAGAAAGTCCCACTCCAGTAAGAAAAGTACTCATATGACAGTATCAAGTATCTGGTCAAGGCTCTGATTCTAACTGGACAAACCTAGTATAACTAATATAATATTAGTTTATTGCAATTTTATATTGGAGTGTGTATGATGGAAATAGTGAAAATGAACAAAAGCTAATGAAAGCAATGCTTAATTCCACATGAGTTATGCTATAGTTTCCAAAGCCCTGTGTTACAAAATAAAAGTTTACTCTATATTACAAAGAATACTTACTTTAATGAGAAAATCTTGGAGAGTTGAACCAAATCCAATTGAGATGCTGCTCCAACAGGTAGAAGAATACAAACTGGAAAAAGGAAAGAGCAATTATACATTAAAATATAATTCAAATAAACAGCACCAACAGGAAACGTGCCTCACCTGTAAACAGTACGTCCACCAATGACGTGGTTTATCTGAGTGTCCGGCTTTTATTTGAGCAGGAGGGGCCTCGGTCTGATACGCTGATGTCACACACTCATCATTAAAATGCTGCAGACGGTTGTATATTGGGAAGTAATGTATATCTGTTTAGTCTCATCAATATAATTTTAATAAATGGACCATGAACACAACACTCAGAAAAGGAACTATGAGCTTGAGTCACATTTAAACATGAGTCATTCATTCAAACACTTTTACTTTTTTTCACTTATAAGTTATGGCAGGTTATGTAAAATCATTCACTTCCAATACGAATACAAATCTATAAGTTCATCAGCAACAACATACATCTAGTGATACTTCCTGTTCCTGTCACATATTTGTCATAAATCGTTTCTAATGTGAAAAAAAACAGACATGAAGCCAGAGAGTAATGTTCCATTTATAAACTCAGCATTGTTTTTAATTGTGATTTACAAATAAAAACTTTAAATCTACAATTCATGTAATAAACCCAGGAAATTGCCCGGACCCTTGATTTTTATTTTCTTTATTGGATATTAGATAAAATATAGACAGGAAACAGAGAGAGAGAGAGAAAGGAAGAACACTGGGCAAAGGACCCAAGCCGGAATCGAACCCAGGTCTCCTGAGTATATGCTCTACCAGGTGAGCCAGCCTATTAAACGTAAAATACATAGTGATTGTTTGACCAAGTGACTTCTAATTGTCTTGTGTTAATCATAATCAGTCATCTTAAAATAATTTACTAAGTGTTGCATGAAATTCATTGTAATTAATAACAACAATATAATTATATAACTATTCATGAGAACACAATAAACACAACTTTCTACATAATGTTTCTAAAAGATACATTCTAAAATGTTACATGGTGCAGCTTTTGAAGAAGATGAACACTTTTGGACATGGACAATGTATATTGTTGTATGAAGGGAGTAAGGGCAATTAAATTGATG
>CM072168.1:17825324-17848268 GCA_036850595.1 Rhyacichthys aspro
GTGGTAATGTGTCCTTCCAATAGCCCTCTGCCTGTGTCACAAACAAAAGTTAATACAGAGACCAGTGTCAGGAATACACCTTTATACAGGGCTACGAAGTGGGTCAGGGATGTTTATTCTATTCCTTTTTCTGATTAGGTTCAATGTCTGTGGATTTAATGATCTCAATTAACACCTTCAAATCTACACTCTTCATTTTCCACTTGCACTGGGTCACATGACGTCTGAATTCTCTAGAGAAGCTAAATAATAGGTCACTTCTTGTTTTGTCTTCTATATGTCATGTATAATTAAATGGCTCTCATGTTACTACAGACATCTCTGGCAGTTTATCATACAGAATAGAACATCAAATGGGTTTATTTATATTGCGTATATTGGTATATGCCTTGTCTGGGTATGATTTTGCATTTATATTACAAAAAGGGTCACTTACAATTTGTTAAAGTTATATGCTTTTCTCTCGTTCAAATCCACTTTAGAAAGTCACTTCATAGCCATGGCCATTTCTAATAACAAAGACATCTTAAGAAGCTCTTGGTGCTCTTTTATCAATAAAAAATGAGGATTTGTATTAAGTCTCTGCGTGATGCTTTTATTGTCACATAATCACGGCGTTATCCATGGCTCTTCTCATAACGCCAGTCAAATATCATTAAAATATTATAACATTTCTCTTTGGTACATGTGTCATGTGCTCTGTTCTCCATTCATCACAGCGCAGCTTATTCCCTCTGAGGCTTTCCTTTCTCTGCCTCTATTCTCTGTGTAATTACCAAAAGTCTTAAATAGGTCCGTGCATTAATCATTTTCTGTCAGCCGTACAGAGCTGTGTGTCAGGAGGCCAGTCGTCGGGGAAAAGAAGGAAAGCTCCTGCTGTGTGAAGGTTCAAGGTTGACTCTGTAGCCACTGCCACACGTATGTTAAAGTAGGTCCATTTCATGCTTTATAATTGCACGCCACGGAGGATTTTCAGGGATTTATCACTAGCCCCTCTTCATTGTGGGATATTTCCTCTGTATTTTGCCTTTTACTTCTATAAAAAGGTAAAGGTATGGTTTCAGGACAAGTAGATGAATCATTCCACTATTTTTGCCGCCAGTCAGAGTTTATGTGAACGTCTTTGATTGGCTGTAATGAAATCTATTATTGGATGTGACAGTTTGTGGTCAAAGCCAAATGATCCACAAATCAAGAGATATTACGAATATACACAGTTTCTCATGCACATTTTCAGTTATTGTGTCATTATCCTGGCTAAATGCTCTTTTTTTTTAGAAATAAAAATGTATAAACACATTCAATATCATCCTGGATTCATGTCCCAGAGTTTCCGGATGAGGAAGCAGTTTTTCTGACTCCATTGTGGTTGGTTATTGTGTCTTCATTGGCTTTCAACTTCAGTTTTGTATAGATGCTGTTTGTAGAATGAAGAAAATCAACAATGGTTCTGTGTAGTTTGTGTTTTTCACCTGAATGTGTCCCTGACTGAGCTCCTACACTGACTACACTGAATTCTAGACAGATTCACCTCATCTGCAGTCCTTTCTCGCTGCTCTGGACTCAGTGTCAGACACACAGTATCTCTGCTAAGACCACATCCAGTCAGCCAACTCCATTTATTGAAACAGAACAGAAAAAGCCCCAAGAGTAACTACCTCTGCTGAATGTAAAATCGGGCACAGTCCATTTCCCTCTTCTTCTCTTTCAATAAAAATAGAAATGTCTTGTAAAGGGGTTGTTTTGTTAAGAAACAACCAAATATTCATGGATTGCTTTGAGTCTGTCATGCACAGTTCATGGGCAGGCATTTTGACAGACAGGTGTAAAAGAAGCAATCACAAAGGATATAAGGACATCATCACATTTTGGGATAGGGGCACAGCTCTTAGCGCCCCTGGATGTAACTTGAAGAAACCAGAGGATGACGGTGCCCCTGCGCTTTATTTAACCAGCAGCCACTGAAACGTTTATATTTATTAGCATTTAGCTGTTGATTAAAAAGAAAAGTTAAATCTGACTTGTTCAAATGCAAAAGAGCAAAGCAATGTCCAAAAAACGTCTTCCAGAGCACATGAATGAAGCTCAAGTCACAGAAGACAATGATACCCTTTTTCAGAAAATGTTGTTCACTGTATTAAAGCTCACAATTAAATCGGACATTGTTAGACCAACACAGATTATTGGTGCACCATTGACTTACAGAGAAAACAATACTATAAAACTACACGCAGATGCACATGTAACATTTCTGCCCACATTTCTGTTTAAGATGATCCCCACCTTCCTTCAGCACCATCACTCTTCAGAGACCTCAGGCTCATTCATAAGTAATGAGTGTCATATAAAAAGAGGTGAAGGGAAGAGCCCCCGGAGAGCCAGCTTGAAAAACAGATTTGAAGAGTTGCATGTTGAAAATGAATATAAAGTAGAAAGATGGAAAGAGACTGCGCTGCAACATAAGACATGTTTTGATTACATAGGCTTTAGGATGTAATCTTGACAGAGGCTGGGAAAATAAACAGGTAAATCAAATCAGCTTGATTTAAATGTTTCCACCAGTGCCTTACGTAAAAACCCACAAATAGATGAGGGGAACAACTGCTTTCATCAGAAGACGATGCATAACGCAGGCTTTATTTGTAGAAATGATTGCCAACGGTTCTTCAATCAAGGCACAGTTCCTCCTTTCCCCTTTATCTTGAAAACACAATTATGTTGTTATCTTAACATAGCATGCTGTGGTCATCGTCTAGATCACTATTTTCTGCTTTTACGCTCAGATAATAGGCCTCTTGTCACTATTATTTATTTAGTTTGGCTTTGTGCTGCAAATTTCTAATGTTCTCAGTCTACAAACGTCATTTACTCAGAAATGAGTTGATGATAGGAAATGGCTAAAAGCACACGAAGCACATGTAACATAAATGTGCTGAACAGTGCGTCAGAAACAAGCTTTTTCTCTCAAAGCGTCCACGAGGACTGAGAAGTACATGAGGTCAACTTTGTGTTAGGAGCAGGGAGGTAAATAAAGTGCTTCTGTAATGTTTAGTGTTTGTTTCATAATCACAACTAGTTCAAATTAATTTGCTGATATATTTCTTCATATTAACTATTCATATTATGTCCAACCAGGTTTAATATGAATGATCAAGCATCTAAAGCATTCAGTTTATCTCTGATCTCTGTAAGTAGTGTACTTCCTGGTTGCAGGGCTCAGGACAAATGGATGTCAAGGAGTTTTGACAAACCTGAGATTGGTCTCTAATTGGCTTCTTCAAGTGCCCCGGGGCACTAAGAGCTGCATCCTTAACCAGGGATCATGTCTTTACAACCTTTGTCAATCAAATAACATGTACAAGCTCATCCATCCAGAGGTGAATCAAGTCAAACAGTGCAGCTAGTGGAAAGACATGAACTTGAACTGCAGCAGACGGATGAGTGAGGCCTCGACCATTGAGGAAAAGATCATAAACAACCACATAACACGTTGTAACATTTCTCTTTATATTTTATCAACATTTTCTTTTATTAAAGGCCGTCAATACTAAAGCAATGTCATTGTGTTTCACGCATTTATCTGTATTTTGTGAGATGCATGTGCCTTAGACTTGCCTTCAGGGATAAACAAAGACTTTTGAATTGATTTGGACGTCACAGAATCAGATTAACATTGGTTTGTGAAGCCTGTGGAGGGTATGTCTTTAAATAACTCCATACTGTATTTGTTGAGTTTTTTCACACCTTTGATGATGTTTAGAAGCAATAACGGTGAATTGAATACATTAATTATCACTTGCCATGTTACTTTTACTATTACGAGCACATGTGTAAGCAAAGAACGGCAGCTACCCTTTTCTCAACAAGCAGACTTGAGATTTCAGTATTACTCTCTTCTGGAAAACAATTATTTCTTATTCCAATCTGACATTAATAAATGAAACTCTCATGATTCTCTTCCTCCAGCCGTGCTGCAGGAGCAGTTTGGGAAATCCATCAAAGGGAGAAAATGAAGACTTCATGGCTGCGGTTAAGGGGGACAATTACATCCCCTCGCACTTAATGTGGCATCTCAGCTCACTGGCTAACAATGCACATCAGTGGTCACTCATGAAAGCACTAAACACAAGCGTCTGAGGTGTTGTCTGTAATGACTGTGAGCAGCTGTCACGCCGCGCCGCTCCAGTGCTGCACTTCAGACGTGCGCGTAAATAGCATTTCCTCAGCTGCCGATTGAAACGCTGAGTACAAAACAAAAAACTGGAGCTGTGACAGTGGCAGAAATAAACAGCAGCGCTCTCTTTGGGAATAGGAGCGAAGATGAGCGATGAGAGAAGGAGAATTGAAGGGCAGCCACTTCCCACGTTTCTATTTCCTGGTTCTGATTGAAGAGTGAGGACAGCTCTGACCGGCCTCATGGACAGGACCTGTCCACTTTGTCTCACAGCACAGTGTCAGTCGGATCCATGCACAGTACAGTCCCGCCATGGTTAAGGCTAAAATAGGCTGTTTAATTGGATTATGTCCTTTTCCCAGTATACAAGCAGAGGAAGAGAATTGATTTATTGCTGCATTTATCTCCAACTCTGCACAGATAAGTAGATATGTCCCCTTTAAGCTTGTTAGTAATGGACCTTTTCAAATTTCCTTTTATCTCACACTGACATTGACCCATTTGAAGAAGAATAAGCTTGTGACATCATCTTATTTTGGATTAAGGTGAACATTTGGGAAATTCAAAGTGCTGTGCATCATAGTCAACTGTATCCAGTTAATATTTAGAACAGCTAAGACATTTAGTTAAAGCATCACATTGTGAAGGATATAGTTAGGCACAGAACTAAAGTAGGTCATTGTATTGTTTTATTATGTGCTGCTGATTTACAAAATCCTATAAAGGTCATATAGGCTTTAACACTCATTTCAGACTTTCTCATTGGGTTCAAAACAAATTTGTAGGTGTCAAAGTTGTAGTGGAGTATTGTTTTGCACCAGCTGGTACTTCATCTAAACTGTGGTCTCAGTCTGGACCAAACTGTGCAAGGGTCCAATCTGTTCACAGTCACGTTTGGACATAATCCGTACTTAGATGCTCAAGTCAAGTCAAAACAGTCGAGTTTGCTTATATATTGCTTATATATATATATATAATGTTTTCAAGAGCCAGAAGCTTTTCAGTCCATTCTTTTTTATTACAAGCTCCTTTTCGTTTTGCTTTGCAGTTGGACCAAATGTGCAATTAAGTGTTAATGCAGGTTTGGGTTTGAATGAAGTCCACGCATGCTGAAATAGTTCAAATCTCCTTGTATTGTGTATTACTCTTGTTTTTCAATGTCGTACATTTTCAGCTGGACATGGATGTTTGGATGTATTTTGACAGAGCAGTTTTGTGAAGTGCAGGGAGATCAAAGTGTATTCCATCATGGAGCGTGATAAAATGCACATGGTGTGAGTCAATGTGAGCAGATGAGTCCAGTCATTAAAAGGAATTTGTGAGTGGACAGAGAGTGTCAGAGTGTGCTGTGCTGTCTCTGCAGACCATCATTAGATGCATCTAAACCTGCAGCGTTCACTCTCATGAATACAAATTTAGACTGCGTTTGGTGTCTAAAAATAATAGTGCTAAAGATAAATAGGTGTATTAATAGAGCTTGGTGTTATGAGACAAAAATAGACTTACTAAAATGGGACCCGATTTGAAAGGAGCCAAACGGTGCATTATGTAACACAGAGCACATTATCCACAGGCCACAGATTATAAAGAGAGTCCAGGGATTAGTGCACTTGGCACAGTGTGGGCAAGGCCAGTGTGGCAGCGCACTGAATCTGCTTATTGCAGGAGGTTTTTCTGTAAGCATGTCCTCCGTAAACGCAGATCTGTGTGAGCTGATTCAAAGCAGTCCCGAGGCAGAGAAGTAAACATGCTCCATTTTCCATTCAAGGATGAGCATTCATGAAAAATGTCACAGATTGAGCCAATAGAGGGTGGAAACATGAATAAGATGGATACTGGAAAGCATCATCCGGATAAATCGTGTTGGGTTGAGGACTTACTTGGTTGGAAACAGTGTAAACACATATAATCCTTTACAAGATCTACATTTTAATTCAGACGTTGACTGTCAAAGCAGGAGACAACCATGTTTGAAAGCTAAAAAGTCAAAGTGGAAGCTGCTTTTTCAGTCTTACTAAACTGACACGAAGCTAAAGGGGCTAACATGGCTACATCTATTCTACTGTACATTTTAGCATCGAGTGAGAGATCTGTTCCCAGTGAGACGTGTGTGCAGCTGTTGAAATGTGGCTAATGAGCGGTCCACCTGAGACGGGGAATATGGGACGCTGTTGCTGTTGAGTGAATTTCCAACACAAGGATAAATCAAGATTGTTAGTAATGTAGTCCGTCCAGTGAGTGTCAATAGTTGCTGCTCAAACGTAAATAAAATTTGACTGATTTTGACTTAAGACCCAAACCATGTGAAAGTAATGGTTTGTCAGTAGTCATTTAAATGTCTTTTTTTTTAGTGTTTTGAGTCTAAATGTCTCTGTTTGGTACAGGCTTTATTAATATGGATGTAGTGCCAAGAAACCGCACAAGCAATGGACAGTACAGTTGAAAAACATCAAACCCAGTTGCATCACAGAGTAAATGCCAATGCCAGAACATGGTGTATCCGTGTGAATTATATGCACTGGTACCTCAGAGACTTTTTGATTCATTTACAAAGTGAAAAATAGTGCTACCTTGCAGTCCCAAAAGTCCCAAAAGTAAGAGTTGGATTTTTTTCTTGTCAACTTTCTATATTCCTCTATATTCCTCCAGCTTCCTAACCATAATTTAGTCAAGGTTCAATGTGGGGAAAGCTTATTCCATTAGAGGTTACAGAATGGATTTTGTGATTTATTACTGTCAACTTTTACATCTGAAAACACGATGTAAGTAACTTGGGGCATAACTTAAATCAATTCCTCTTTTATTGCACTGAACAGACCATTCTCAGGAGCCAACTTTAAATGGAAAAGAAAACTTTGGCAGTTCACAATATCTCATATCTCATATTTCATTTTAAAACCATAACTTCTCCTCTTTTCACAACCGCACACACATTTTATAGGAATTAGAAATGTGAATGGAAAGGACAGAGACTCATATTTTTACCTGGTTAGGATGTGATATGTTATGCATTTCCTTGATAACCAATTAAAGTCATCAGTTTCTAGACTCCACTCACCACCAACAGCAGCTCAGGGACCTCTCCTGCTTTTCTTTTAATACAAAAATAAAACCAGTCCAAATTTTCCTCCTTAAAATACTCAAACATTACATCAAACTGAAGTTTTGAGCTTAACTTTTAGCTCCATCTTTAGCATCCGACCATTATCTCCTCCTCGTTAAACATTTCGTGACTGAATTGCCAACATTTTTTCCTGTTTTACGTTGCCTCTCTTTTCTCTTTTTCATTTTTTGTGCTGTTTCTCTGTAAAAAGACGTATTAAGAGCTGTATGCACACATTCTTTGTTTTACTGGCAGCAGTTACTTCCTTATTGACAATCGGTTTTGACCAATGAGAGCGTTACCAGCTCGTCATCCATGACAGAAAATTCTCATCTATTAAAATCCTTGATAATAAAGTCTAGATGGCATTTTAAGGTCTTGTTTTTTAGATGATTTCTGTTACAATATATAATTAAAATGCATTCTTATTCATTTCAGTCCCAGTTTTCTCCTCTTAGTGGAACTTATCTAAAGTGATGATGTTGTACTATCTACTACTGAACCTGGATGTACTTCCTGGTGACATTTAGGACAGTCGGACAGTGATATATTTCTCATCACATCGACCTTTAATGCATCAAAGGTCACGTCTCTCATTCTCTCAAAGTGGATCCATGCTTTCAAGCGCAGTTCCCTTCAAAGTCCTGTGTGACAAGAACAAGGTCTTTACTTATTGATGTCGAGAGTCACCGGGAAATGTTGAACAGCAGAGTGGGTGGATAGTTTACAGATCACAAAGTGCAACAAGTGACAACTCACAGCCCCCACTTCCTCACAGCTGCCAAGTCATTTTCTTAAAATGTCACGAGTCATAGTCATTTCACATTTGTCGATGGTTCGGGGCGACTGCAGCCACGCCACACTGTGTTTTGATGAAATAACTCAAACACCTTGTAGTAAAAAAGGCCTGCAGTGAGTTAAGTAATAAGGTGAGTATGAGACCTTTACTATAAATGCCAACCGTGTGGCCTTCATGAGCGCACGGGGAAATATACCACGGAAATTGCTTGTGACCTCGGGATTATGGAGCACTGGTGACATATTTAGATACTGATTGTGGTGTTGCAACTGAACCTGGACCTGAACCTCATGTACAAGAGAATAAATCCAACATTATGCAATTTCCCCACTGTAGGACTAATAAAGGTTTTTCTTATTCTTATTATTCATTAAAAAACAAACTTGCAGCTAATGTACACTGTAGATTTGCCTGATTAAAATATGTAAAGACTTAAATCTAAATCAAACAAAACAGACAGAGTATTGTAATAAAAGACTCCAAATTCTTCTGGGTTTGTCCTACAAGAAACACTGTATAAAATGACCTATTGACAGATGTACAGTAAACAAGCTTGCCATTGATCATGTGCTCTAACTGTTTGCAGTCTGCTAATTGACCCTTTATTGGCTTTTTGATTGGTTACTGACAAACCAGTGGCTCCACGACCTTGGCAAAAATTCACACCTCGATTAGACCAACTTTGCACCAAACTTTGTAATAAGATAAAAGTGGAACAGAAAGCTTTCAAGAGAGAAAATGCTGATTAAATTTGTGACAAAAAAGTGACTCATCCCAAAGTAGAGCGTTTTTTTTGTGTGGCTAGGATATGACTCATTATTATTATGTTTAGTGGTATTTATGTGAAGTGGTAAAAATGGCGTCTCATGAGTAACATTCATCACTTGCAATAATAGAACAGCATTAGCTATTTCCTCCATTTTCTCCATACAGTAAAAAAAACTAAAACCCAGCTGTGAGTCAGAACAGGACCATATTGATGCTCCAAGGCTGCATACAGAAAGAAAAGCAGAAGCTAGAACTAAAGTCTGTCATTAATCAAAATTAACAGCAGCAATGTTTAATCCACCACTGTATTTTATTGTATCCAGCCACACCGCTCCATACTAAACACAATAAAAGCCTTGTTGTTATGAGACACCATCAGAAATGGTCACTTAGAGTTGCACCCATGACTATCAGACACAGACATATTCCTGATTGTAAGTTTTCAGACAACAGCGATTTACTCTTGCTCTGAGATCCATGCACTTGTCTAACAACAGAAACCTACAAGGGCACGCTAATCATGGCACAAAATAAATTAGACACAAACTAAAGCTGACACTGACTGATAAATCAAAAGCATTGCTCTGTTTCTGATCACGTTTTTTTAGTTGACAAGAAACTAAACAGCTGTTTTTGTGGGCAAACCTTGTAAATTACAGACAACTTCTTATTCTTTTGAACTTCGCAATGAGTTGTTTTTGCTGGAATTAAAGCATTTGACAAACCATGACATTAAGATAAAGAAAGAAGAAGGAAAAAAAAAAACAGCTCGTTGAAATCTGATCTTAAAACACACTGTGAATGTTTTCTTCATCTTGAAACATTTTTATTCCACTTTTGAAAAGAAAATACTTGGGTTTCTGAAAGACACAACTCATCGTTCGTCTAATTGGCCTGTGGTCATGACCATCTCATTTGCTTTAAAAGGAATCCATTGTGAGTCTTGACCACCACTGACCACTTCCATGTATTGATGAGCAGGTCGCGACCACAAGCATGTTCCTCCTTTAAGCCCTTTGCTGATTGACTGATTTAGCTGTTCTAGTCTTACATTAACAAGTAAAGTCATGTAATGTAGCTTCAACTATTCACTTTTACATGATCCCAAATCAGCTCTGGGCCACAACAAGCAAATCAACTGTTAAACCCTGAAAGTCCGGGGTGTAACTGTTTCTGTAAGACCGAGCTGCTTCACTCTTATTACAAATACTGACACAATTAATGCATAAATACGACGACGTGCTTCTCCTACGACTGGTGCTTTGGCTCAAAACCTCTCTGTGTAACCAGGCTGCAAACCCACTGACACCTCCAAAGACTTCAGAATACATCCAGATATATGTGACTGTTAGGTGCTGGCACCGCACCTATTTGTATTCTACCTGCCCTTGTTGTTCCCCCTTTACCCCTTTTGTCTTGTAGGTGGAGCTCGTTAATTTTGGCGGTTTCCTGTAGCCTATAAGTAGGCCTACCGGTGGTGCCGCTCGCTCTCTGCCGCCGACTCTCTGCCTGCGGTCCGTCCCTCTGGCGCTTCGCTCTGCGCGCTCTCGTCCGGCTCGTCCCCGAGCTCTCCTCCTCCGTCTGGCTCCGCCTGCCGGACCAGGCCGGGTGCGGCTGATGCCGGCTCTGTGTTTTTTTGGTTAGCCTTTAGCCTTTTGTTTAACCTAGTGGGACCGGCTGTCCTGTTTTCGTTGTTTCTTTCGTTAGGGCTTAGGCCTGGGGTTTTCGTTAGGGGTAGCGGTGGGTCAGCAGCTTCTACGGCCCTGTACAGGGTTGGCCTGTCTGACACACCGTCCTTCTATTCTGTTTGGCCGGCTCGCTACGGTTCCTTTATTTTGTTACTTTGAAGCACGGGAGGGTTTTGATGTCTAAACAGACTGAAACTAAAATAAACAAAAGTTTAAAACTTATACCTCTGTCTCCTGTGTCCATCTTTAAATATGTTTCACCCTTGGGTCGTAACAGTGACAAAGACAAACTCTCAATGCAATCTCTTTATTTGCTCCTTACCCTCAGTCTGACCACATTAGATCTCTTCAGTCTCAATTTAAGCACCAGGTCTGAAGGGGGTCAAACCTTGGCTCTAGATTCTCACATAAGCCATAAGTTGCACTAAAGATCATACTTGACACTGATTATTAACAAATGTGGAAGTCTGATTAAAAAATGAGTGTATCTCGGCCATTTTACCTTCAGTGTGAACCCTGATAGAATAAGTAAAAACTCCTTTGAACAATACACAAAGACTAAATATGATATATAATAAAGAATGGCATTTAACAGTTCACACTTGTCACAATTTTAATGCAGCCCCTTAAATCAAGGCTGCGTTTTAGTCATACTTGATTGTTTCATTTCATATTCATCTGCTTGAGGCTGGAGGCAATAAGAGTCATTGTCTTTCATCCAATTATTTCAAGATGCACTGAATATAATTTCGTTTTTTTTTTTGCAGTTGAGCAATTTTCTGAACAAAAAGGTCTGTTCTCAGTTGTTTTACTCATTAAATCAAGCCCGGTTTCCTGGATCACTTTCATTTCTCATCATGTGCAGTGCAGTGCGAGTCAGTGGGGTCTAACCTGGTCGACTCACAGACAGATGCGCGCTGCACAGATGGCGCACCAGCGGAGCGAGTCTTTACGCGCGAGGCTTCATTGGCTGAGAAAGCACGCGTGTCACAGCGGAGAGGGAGACGCAGTAAACAGCTAATCGAAGCGCTCAACTGTCGCTCCGAGTCTGTGGCTGCGTGACCCGCTCTGTCGCTTTGCCTTTGCTCACTTCTGAACACTTCACGGATCGGTCCACGGCGTGTTCCTCCCGGAGCTGTTCAGGACACGGTGCTGAAGCATGAACCAGAGCGCGGGAGCGGCGCAGCACACGCGCAGATACTCCGTGGATGGAAAGGTAAGCGCACAGAATGATTTTTAACACTTGTTTTGCGCAGTGGAAGCTGAAGTGTAAATGGACGTGAAAGACTAACCACGTGATACAAACTTTGGGTTAAGTTTTAAATCACGTGGAAGAAGTTGTGCTGAATTAGTTGCTGCTGTTATTGTGGTAGAAGCGAGTGTTGGATACATGATAGAAAACAGGACATGGGATGTTCCAGTTTGAAGACGCGCTTGCTCCACTGCGTCCACACATTAAATGATTTATGTGACTTTGAATACGGCGCACAAATATGGCACAGCAATACATATTAACATTTAATATAAACCTCTCCATACGACCTCTGTATGAATCTGTCTTATACACAATTCAAACGGTCTGTATCGACTTTTTTTTTTCTTTTTTAAGAAATCAATGTGTGTTTGAAGCGACCTTCAGGCAGGTCCCAGAGAGTGAGCAGCGGATGGAGTAAACAAACAGTACAGCCATGTGCCCGAGCCGCTGGACTTATAGGATTTAAAGACTTCTCACTTGAAAACAGTAGTTCTTGTTTGTGCTCAGGAGCCAAAGGGACAGAGTCCATGAATAAGTAATAAGCATGTACCATTTAATGCATCCACAACATAAGTAGGCTACATAGTAATAATGAGTTCATATAAAGCAAAGGGAATAATGACGAAGTTTAAAAACAACCCATATCTTTCTGTCTAAACTAATGGGTTAATTTAAATCTAATAAGAGCTTTATTCCTAGATATCTGTTTGTGTGATTGTGTCTTTTTGTCCTTTGAAAGAGTTCATTAATTAGGATTAGGATTAGGATGAAAGTGCTCTAGGAAGTCTAGAAACTGCCTTCTATGGAGGTTTAAAGGTCATGATTTTGTAGGATGAATATTGGTGTTATTTTGAGTTGATTATGTGATGTTGAAAACAGATCCTTTTGAAGATGTGTTTGATTGATGAACACAGTGCAGCTTTAGTTCTCTCTGAACAGTGTCTCTGATGGAGTTGAGTTTAGTGCAGATCTGTGAAGTGAAGCTGACTTATTGTCGACAAGGACTCCAGCAGCAGCAGACTCTAACAGCTGCAGCTGCCTGGGTTGTTTTTACAGAGACCTGTAATTAAAGTATGGAGGAAATTGCTCTTTACAATCCATATAATGAGACACAATGTTATTAGCATTTGTTCAACTGTGAATCAGCCTTGAGTAGTTGTATGGAGGACTGGTGGAAAAGCAAAGCTGTCAGTATTATCCTGACTACATCACAGGGGCTCATTGACAGTAAAGAGGAGTGGACTGAGGAGGTTCATGTGGAAGTTGGCTCCAAGAAGCCTGGCTCACATTGATTCCCATTAACATCACATCATGTTTGAGTCAATACTTTTTCACAGTTATAAATCCGGTATGTACGACCACACTGAGAGAGAGTCATGACTGAGAGGAGAGTGAATCGAGGCTGATTCAAGAACAATAACTATAGAGATCAAGTCCAAACTCATAGAGGGGAGGCCTAGTTAGATGTTTTAAAATTGAGAAGAAATTATGACGATGTTAAGGCAAATAAACCAACTTCACCTTTACCTCCAGTGTCTGTGCCTCTGGAGTGTGAACATGTGTTTGGAGGTGGTCGGAGAGGCCGTTGGTGCCGTTGATGTCGTTGGTGTGGTTGATGTCGTTGGTGTCGTTGATGTCATTGGTGCCGTTGGTGATGTTGTTGGTGCCGTTGGTGATGTTGTTGGTGCCGTTGGTGTTGTTGGTGCCGTTGGTGATGTTGATGTCGTTGGTGCTGTTGGTGTTGTTGGTGCCGTTGGTGATGTTGTTGGTGCCGTTGGTGTTGTTGGTGCCGTTGGTGATGTTGATGTCGTTGGTGCTGTTGGTGTTGTTGGTGCCGTTGGTGTCCTTGGTGCCGTTGGTGTCGTTGATATCATTGGTGTCGTTGATGTCGTTGATGTAATTGGTGCCGTTGGTGTTGTTGATGTTGTTGGTGCCATTGGTACTGCTGGTGCCGTTGGTGTCCTTGGTGCCGCTGGTGCCGTTGGTGCCGCTAGTGCCGTTGGGTGTCCTTGGTGCCGTGGGTGTCGTTGATGTCATTGGTGTCGTTGATGTAATTGGTGCCGTTGGTGCCACTGGTGACGTTGGTGCCATTGGTGTCGTTGGTGCCGTTGGTGTCCTTGTTGCCACTGGTGCCGTTGGTGTCCTTGGTGCCGCTGGTGCCGCTAGTGTTGTTGGTGCCGTTGGTGTCCTTGGTGCCGCTAGTGCCGTTGGTGTCCTTGGTGCCGTTGGTGTTGTTGGTGTCGTTGGTGCCGCTGGTGACGTTTGTGTTGTTGGTGCCGTTGGTGCCGTTGGTGTCCTTGTTGCCACTGGTGCCGTTGGTGTCCTTGGTGCCGTTGGTGTCCTTGTTGCCACTGGTGCCGTTGGTGTCCTTGGTGCCGTTGATGTCCTTGGTGCCGCTGGTGCCGCTAGTGCTGTTGGTGTCATTGGTGTCATTGATGCTGCTGGTGTTGTTGGTGTCGTTGGTGTTGTTGGTGCCGCTGGTGCAGCTAGTGCTGTTGGTGCCATTGGTGCCGTTGGTGTTGTTGGTGTCGTTGGTGCTGCTGGTGTTGTTGGTGCCGTTGGTGTCCTTGGTGTTGTTGGTGTTGTTGGTGTCGTTGGTGTCGTTGGTAGACAGCCACATCTCTCCATCAGCTGCAGCTGTGGTTACAGAGCTTTACCACCACCACAGTGTGAATGTGTACATGCTTGTGTGAATGGGTGTGAATGGGTGAATGGAAGCATGATGTAAAGCACTCCAGGTGCCCAAGAGGGTAGATAAAAGTGCTATATAAATGCATGCCATTTACCATTTTCAATAGTCCATGATGTTGACAACTAACAAGCACCAACAAACCTCTTTAAAATCAGCTTTTTTAGGCAAGAAAGTCACATATTTGGTAATGCACCATGCCTTTGGTTAGAAAACATCTACAAAACACTACTATTGTTTTTATGTGGCTCATTCTTAACTGAGCATCAGCAGCTATCCACAATCATTATATTTCCTGAAGCCTGATTTAAAAAAAAATTTTTTTTTGCCGGGTCCATAAGCTAGGTCCATGAACTTAACATGATGTTTCTCAGGTGATGTGGCTCCAGTGCTATTGTCTGTGGGCAACACCTTCCATGATGTTTGTCGACTGTCAATTCATGCACAAAAATGGACTAGTAACAACAATATTCTGTCAAAGCATAAGTCAGTATTTTTTACATTGTACAATCCTCCATTCTTCATGTTTCCTGGACTCTTATTTTATTCCAGTCGTGCTAAATCCTGGCTCCATAAACTTTACACAGTGACAGAGGGTTACAGGAGATGGGCTGCAGATAGGTAACATCCCACTCTATTAGCTCCCTGTCAATGCATGTGTCCATTTAAGCTGATGATAAATCACTGGATCAATGTTGCTATCACTCTTTGTCACATCTAAATAAAATGGCACTTTCTCTGATCAATTCCACGTATCACTTTGATGTAATGCCATTGATCATTGCGCCGACCAATCAGGATAAATGTCTGTAGGTAGAAGTCCCTTTGTGGCTGATAGATAAGTTCCTTCTGCTAAATATAGTATCATTGGATCCACCTTGTATTCTCCTTTTAGCGTCCTGTAACCATTAAATCCAGCTGCAGAAAATGGAAAACCAGGACAAGTGTGACATTGCTCCCCGTGGGTTTTGGGGGAGAGAAATAAGTGTGTCGCTGGGGGCTATCCAGTTGTTCATTGGCTCGCCTCCTCCAGTCTATCCATTAAACTGGAGACGTGAGCCGTGGAATCTCTCCTTTGAGCCCAGTGGTTCGTCTAATGTTTCATTTAAAGGAGGACTCTGGACATGCATGTTTGATTTGGAGGCACTTTTTCACTGTCTCGGGTGGCGCCAGATTGAATGTAGGAGCTGAATATGTTGTTTAATGGTGTGTATCCAAACTATCATAGACTGTATATTATTGATAGTTTTTTAAATTACTCCACCGAGGGTTCTTTTCATCAGCGCAATGTGACGTCAAACTGAAAAGCTGTTCAGACTTTAAACCGCAGACACAGATATACAGTTACTGTCAATGTTATAGGTAGAGGTTGCTTTACCTGCTGGATGTATAGGGAAGTTTATGTGCAAGACAGTAGGCCTAAATCTCTTTAATACCCCTAAACTGCAATTATGATTATCAACCGGATCTTATTATCGTCACTATTATGTCATATGTCAATGCACTTTGACAGAGCAACACCACCACAAATTTCACATTGATCGATTTCACACGTTCTTCTTTCTTTGGAAACACAAGTATACATTGTTAAAAGGGAACTGAGTAACTTTTAGCCCAAAAATATATATTAAAAATATATTCTCTAGTTGATTTTGATGGTTCTTAGACATATCTCACTGATACAGGACCCTCAGCTGGACACAAACCTCTGATATAACTTTCCTTTTTGTGACCTATCACAAGACATTACATGAGTGACACTCTACGGCAGAAAGAAGTCAATACACTGCATTTATTTGCACTGGCTTTTACCACAAATTGAGTTGGTCATTGACTTTCTTATATCCATTTTATTAGTTGTATTTATTTTCATCTATTTTATTGTTCTTATTGATTTTTACTTGTTTTTATGTCTTCTTTGATTTGTTTTTTTTAGGTTTTCTTTTACTTCTACCTTCCAATTTTAAGTGCACTTTACTGAGCCTGTAAGGCACTTTGGGCTGCGATGGTTGTTTTAAATGTGCTATATAAATAAAATTGACATTGACATTGACCCTAGCTGAGTTGTTATGGCCAAAATACACAAAAATGACCCTAACAAGATGTGTTTTTTCACCCAAATTTGGAATAAGGAAGCGTGGATGGTCTTCACTTGTAAACAAACAATGTCCATGAATATGGCACCAGTCTTTAGAGGGATCTGCGCCCTCTACTGGCTAAAACTGAGCAAATATAACAAGACGTGATAAATAACAATAATGATGTGAGGTTAGTATTTGTGTTTTATGATCAACACAATGCTCTTTGGAAAACATTGTTTGAAACGATGCTAATCAGAATTCATCATTTTAATCAGCAGCTGCTAGTAGCTATTGCATAATTTTTTAAATAATATTTATTAATACACGTGACTGAATGCTGTTTTGACCGATTGTAGACATTTTATTTGTCTGGCATGGGAATTAGACGGTCAGTAAAGTTATGCAATATTTTTGTTGCTCCAAATGAGATCAAATCTGAAAAACTGTGGTGGGAAACTGACTCTGAAGTTTTGTCTATGGTATCTGTGGTTATGAATAGATAGGCTATTGTATTCTTTTATCATTTTTCTGTCTCATAGGCATTTGCTACAGGTGCAGTGAGTTGTAAAAGCACTGGCTTAAATCCTTTTTGGTCATTTCATTTCCAAATAGAACCTCGATTTGAGACAAGGGATAATCCAACACTATCAGAATTCAACTATTGAGACATGGGGCTTATATGCTCACTGCACTAAACCTCTGGCCACCTGCTGCCCTTTGGGATTTTATGGACTTCTCAGAAAAATACCAATGACTATAAAGTTTTTTTTTGTGTCCAATCATTGTCCACTCATCTGTGGAAAACTGTGACCTTTTGAAATCAATCACAGACTGGACACAGCTGCCTAAGCGCTCAATAGAAAGTTACTAAATGTCTTTTTATGGCAACTCGGACTTGGATACTTTAAATCAGAGCCAATGTTGGATTTATACAGTATTTCTTTACAGACAGGAGACATGTTGGGGTGGTGGATGGGGCATTTAACCCTGGTCTAATTTGCCAGACATTAGTCCAACATTACTTCTTAAATGCACCACATGAAGTTTTTACTATATTTCTATAAAGTAGTGACAATTTAGTGCATTTTTCTTGACTGTGACAAACTTGATTTTGTGAAATAAAGTCTATTTGAAAACTGTTTAATTAATTAGTTAATTAAACAGTTTTCAAATAGACATTTTTGGCAAGCACTGCTCTAGGACATCTTTACATAGTTTTAGTAAAAACTCACTTTAAATATTATTTGTGGTAGATTCAATTTTGCTTGCAATTAAATTTCCGATTTGCTTCATTTAAAAAAAAGCCTGTGCATGCAAATTTATGAAAGTAACACCTTTAGAAATGCGTTATAATGATAAGGGGCAACAAAATGGCACCACAAATGTCCAAAAATTTAGGAATCACTGCTTTAGAGACAAAAACACCCATAAACCTTACCCTCTAACATTATTCTTCTTTAGGTTTCCTTTCTTCAATGAAGTGACCTGTGCAGTTGGCAGTTTTGTATTTTCTCGAGATACACCTAGAATATCATTTTTGTGGCGAGATTGAGTGTTGACTTTCGATAAAGCGTATTTGTTTCCTCGTTCCTGTACTCTTTTGTCATATCCTCGGTTATGATCATACTTGAGCAGCAGATTGCCATCATCACATGTTGTTTGGAGCCGCTGCAGGAAGGTTGTTATCAAAAGCAATATGTCACCGGGATATAATGGTACGTCTGGCGCTGGATACATCTGTTGTTGGCGCAGATAACAGATACATGTGGTGAATCCGAGTTTATATGAGGCACACAGCAGGTTTGGTTTTGTTCCATTATGACATTATTTTTGTGTCCTCTGTGTCTAAACTACTGGAAATACAGGCAAAAGGTGCACATTTGGGACACATAAATAAACCTAGTTTGAATATATCAGGTGTCAGAGTTTGTTACATATGCGTGATAACACAGAGAGACAAAAAAGTCTCCAGCATGTGTGTAATGTCAGTGGAGCTTGGATGAAATTGCACTGAAGCTGAAATGTTTGAGAACATCCTAAAAATGAAAAAAAGAATAACGAGAGTAAATACTGCACAGTTTACATCATGTTCAAACCAGATGCTAAAAACATTGTACCTTTTGTTGTCGGCATTTTGTGAAGACATTACAGGTAATATCTCTGCACTTCACAACCCTCCTTTCTACAGCCTGTGAGCACCTACGGCAAACAGGAATAGGTCGGGTAGTTCATGTCCAGCCATAATGTGATATTGTTTCAAAAAGAATCACGTGTTTTCTCCTCCAGCAGTGCTCAGTTTGTCGTCCGTTGGCAGCGGTGGTGGAGATGTTGCATTTTACTTGGTTTTAAGGAAGTTTAAATATTTTTCCAAACCAGACAGATGTGATTAATGTAACTGGATGTTTCCTGTTTTCATTACACACACAGAGAAAACTACAAATCTTTACAGAATACAATTTCTCACGTTTTTGATGTGTGTAAGCAGAGTCCAAATAAAATGATAAAACCATTACACCTCAGTTTCAGTGCAACAGAGCTCACAATATAATAACAGTGACAATAATCCTTATTAATCTAGTCAGTGCTGGATTACTCAGTCACATTGGTGCTTTATGAATCTGTTGGTGTTGGTTTGCTTTACCTCACTGAGTCGACCCGGCCTGACATGCTTTCCCATTACTGTCAGTGAACAAACACAGTTGTCTTTTCTGCTGACGCGCAGCACATAAGAGACAGGCGCGTCCTCAGAGACCCCTCTGTGTCAGTTTAGGGGAATCCCCTCGACACATTAGACAAGCACCACTGGGAGCTGCTGCTGAGGGACAGATGGCCCATAATTGTGTGTGTGTGTCACTCTCAGCAGAGACACTTATATAAGACTTCCAATACGAGCCTTCAAAACTCCCAAGGAATCACTGATGTGTTTAATTTGGCTAAAACTGTGGCTTTTAACTGGTGTGAACCTCAGGTTTTGTGTCTACAGATCCAAACCAGAACAAGCACAAAATCTGGTTGCTGCAAAAGGGGAATAGTTTAGCGCATCATTTAACAAGAAATTCAATTAGATTGGGTCAGTGTGAACCAAAATAAAATTATAGACACTTCAAGGCACTCAAACTTTGCAAAACATGAAGCAATGAGGCCCCAAATATCACAAATGTTTAGGCCAATTTGACACTGATTTCAAACCATTTCACATGACAACAAATATTTAACAACAGCAATAACATCTCTTATGAATTCAGAGCTCACTGACTTTGCATTTCTTGGAACAGGCTAAGAGTTGATATAATTGGATTGGTTCAGTTCATAGATTGATGCATAATGCCATCAACCGTTTTATCCCTTTTACACACACATTGATTCAGTCCTGGTCAGATGTGGATTAAAGTCCAACATTGATGCAGTGTGTTTTTAAAGATAAGACGTGGAAGAATGGAGGTTGCTCAGTTATCCACTCCAGTTGTTAAATTTGAGTCCTTTTCAGTCTTTTATCATATCAGTGGAGCCCTATATGTTACATTTTACAGACTCAGCTTCTTTCCTTTTAAACCTGCAGCGTGTGTGGCTCGGCTGATGTCACAGTCCACAATAGGATTTAAGCAGCTACTGAAAGACTGTGACACCCGACATAGTGTTTACAGACATGGCGACGATTGCAGCTGTCAGCTTTCTGAACCGCTCTGGCCGTCATCCACATAATGAAGTCATGAGAAAAATCCCCGAAACTGGTTCAACTCTGACTAAACTCTGCCAGCTGTACAGTGGGCTCGCTGCTGAGTCTTACCCTGGATATGGGACAGTGTGATTGGAAAACAAGGCACGGACACAACAGGGACGTACAGTCAGTGTGATCAGATGGATCTCATTATGTCCACCATCAGATAAACGCATAAATCCTGTCGCTTTTTCTGGAAGGCTCGGGAAATGTTGGAGTATGGGAGGGAAAAGTAAAAGATTGTTATGAAGGTGTTATGCTTATTTACTATTACATGGGACACCCCTAATCGTCACCAAACCTGTTGCAAGTATAGAGCAGGGTCAGCTGAAAGCCGACATCCCACAAACTAAACTTAAATTTTGACCTTTAACTACACCATACACTTGACCTCTGGCATCACGCTGTTTTCATCCCGGTCGCTTTTTCATCCATCAGCAAAGAAAATATCAAAAAAGATAGCATCAACCACCTCCAGCAGCTCAAAAAAACCCTAAAGTCAACCTCAGGGATGCACCGATTCAATACTGGGACCGGAAGTTAGTCCCATTATAGACAAAAAAGATGGAGTAAATACATAGGTCTGATCTACTGTGTGTAACTCTATGTCTGTGGCTCGTCAGGTCTTGGGGAGGATGACAAGATGGAGAGAATCAAATCAGCGGTGTTGATATTTACATTTATTATTGACTACATCATTTTTACTGAGCACAATGCACCACACCTCAAGCAGCTGCTGTAGCTCTATGAGGGTTCAGCAGCAGCAGGGGGCGCTCTCACTCACAGACACGAGCAGAACAGGGTCAACTCAAGACAGAATAGAAACTTGAGAGCGTGATATATTAACAAACACAAAATAAACAATCTCAACAAGACAACATTTTTATTTGCTGCTAGATTTTGACTGGATATTTTTGCTTCCTATTGAACTGTGTGACAATGTAAAAACAGAACTGTCTTAATGTAATGTAAATTCTGTGTAAAATAGTTTTAGTCATTTTTACATTGATTTTGTGGGAAACAAGCTTGTTCTTTTGTCTGTGTTTTGGTTTTAGTAATCAGCAAAAAGAAAAAGAAAAAACATCTCGCACTGGCACAGATCTTGCGGAAAACTAATTGGGGACCCCTGGTGTCGGTACAGAATATTCATACTACCGTAATTCCAGTCTGTGGCGAATCATGCCTGAGGCTTTTGAGGAAGAGGTGGATCCGGTGCCTCAGCTGTGGAGCCAATAACAAGTCTGCAGTGAAAGGAGCTGATTGTGATTGCGGTTTCCCAGCAGCACTGACTCCACGAGGTGCACGGAGCAAAGATACAGGTGGAGGGCACACGAGCAATTCTGATAGATTGCATCATTGTTTGGAGTGCAGCTGTGAAGTGTTGTCTCACTGTGTCCATAATGGTGCGTTTGGATGCTCCTCACACAACAGGCCATTACTGGACAGTATGGTCGCTGCTGAAATGAGATGTTTGGCCAGAGCAGAGTGACATGGACTTCTGGGTTTAAACAGTCTCAATTAGGACACACAAAGCTGAAATACTTGACGTCAGTTTGATGGTGTTTTGCCGGTTTATTCCCCCATTCTCTGAAAATCATTGTATCAGTGTAATTTTCCAGATATATAAGTACATCCACGTTACAGAGGGAAGAAAGGAAGGAAGAGGAAGGTCTTGTGTGGTATTTTATGAGAGGAATTGTCTTTGATGGATTAAAAATATCCCTGTCAAGATTTATAGTTATAAAAGGGCAGCTGTTTGTGGTAGTTTTTAACCATAAAAACAGAAAAGTCATAAAAAAAAACACACACAACTGCAAATGTTAGAGTCAAAATGGGCTTACCTATCCAAAAGAAAAAACGATGAAAGCTGGTAAACTGCAGGAAAAAGACATTTCTGATTCATCAAATGCATTTTAATTAGCATATGATTGTGATAAAGAAGGCTGAACTTTGCCAAACTGTTTACTGTTGATGCTAATGAAGAGCTGGTCTTGCTACACCAGCTTATATTTCGTATACTTGTGTTGTTTTCCAGCATTTCTATGTATTTAGGGCATTTCCCACTCATGCTTGTTCCGCTATGTGGGTTAGATTTACTCATGCTCATCAGTCAATTGCATCTTGAGCAGAAGCAAGTAACATGTTTTTAAAATAACTGGGAAAAACAGACATCTAAAGCTAAGGTTGTTTATTTCAAAGCGATCCACCTGGTTCAGTTCAGACTTAATGTTTGGTGTCATCCGTCGGGCGTGGCCTCAATGTTTAAGTGACAGAGAGTTGGGATGATGCAGTTACATAATAAACAGTTATATAATACTCAGAAACAGGTCAATGAAACGGTCAACAGAGATTTGGACTAAAACGGAGGATTTCTACAATGTGTTTTATATTTGTCCGTCCTATAGAAATAATGAGAGGTCACACCCGTGTCACTGTCCACGCAGGGCTTTGTCACACCTAAACAATCAGCACACAGCAGCAGTCAACATTATCTGATGCAATTTTGTGAAATTTCTCCTGCTGCCTGTGTGGAAGCATATGTTATAATCACATGTGGGAAAGGTCAGTCAGGTCGGAGGACTGGCCGTGCGTGGGTCTTATTTACTCATTCAATGTACCACAGTCGGAAAAAAAATATATCTTCCAAAGGTTTTTTCAAATGAGACACG